>CAVNZL010000139.1:5015000-5050000 GCA_963693355.1 Pontia daplidice
CTTGGCATACCAACCACCAGGGCAGCTGCCTTGGTAGGTGAGTTACTTCATATATGCACGGGACATACTAAAAGTTTCTGGAATGTATAGGAAAAACTATCAATGGTTAAAATTCAAATTTCTCAAAATTCTCCCTCCGCCAAATTGGATTTTAACATTCAATTAAATTATTAAAAGAAAAAAATATTTTAGTTGAGCGATACCCTGTTGAGCTGGCAAATTTCATTTTCCCCAGTTACAATCATGTTAAATACATGCAATTTTTTAAAAAGGTACCAAAATGTTAAAATAATGAGAGTCAGGTGAAACAATCGTGTTTTCAGCCACAGAGTTCCATTTTCAAATATTGTAATTACGTAATGTTTAAATACAACTGATAAATATTTACTGAATTAGTCTGCAGTAAATATTTAATATTGCAGTGAGTGATGATCATAAAGTTTGGCGCGACAAGACATACAGTGGCCATGCGCGTCAAGAGAGGGCGGCAGTTGTTGTCCGTCTCGCGCCTGCGTGGTATCGGATTGGATCTTTTGAGATTCTGCTGAAACGACGCGAGCCAGAGCTTGCACGTAGGCTAGCTGATTTTATCATTGAGGTAAAAAATACTTACTAAAAATATACGAAGCCACTATAGTATTTGTATTCTATATCAGTGACTAAATAAATAAAGCACTTGAACCTAATTTGTTTATGTTGTATTTTAGCATCACTTTCCAGAGATAAGCATAACAGATGAAGATAGATATGTGAAATTATTTTCTGAAGTTGCACATAGAAACTTGGACATGGTGGCCACATGGCAAGGTAAAAAATACAACAATTATATATATATATTTTTGAATTCGTTTCGCTTTCATGATGAACTCTGTTGTGTTTACGACACCTATTATCAGTTTTTTTGTAAATGGTCTTGATAAGGTGATTCTAAGTTCCGACGAACGATCGAATTGGTCCTTCATATCGTTCTAGTCTGTGGTCAGTTGTTACGAAAGTAGTTTGTTGGAAGGAATCTCGCAATTTTCCGTGTTTTTTTGTAGAACAAAATTCTTAGATCCAATTTTTTGTTTTTTTAGGATTTGGTTTCACCCATGGAGTGCTAAACACAGATAATATTAGTCTACTTGGTTTAACCATAGACTACGGGCCATATGGCTTCATGGAGCATTATTATGATCATTACGTACCTAATTCCTCTGACGATATGGGACGATACGCTTATAAGATGCAACCGGAGGTAAGGATAAGTTAAATAAATTTTTTTTATTAATCTCGAGGGTTGAAGTTTTCAGGAAAATTGATACAATTTAACCTCTTAAAGTCTAAAAAAAAAAAAACGCAATATTAAGTTATAAAAACCTGATTCCACATTTTAATTATTGATTAATTACTTTTTTTACAGATTTTATTATGGAATTTGGACAAATTTGTTGAAGCGCTTATACCAATATTGACTGTGAAGCAAATAAATATGGTAAGAGATATAGAAAAAACATTGGACGCATATGTTGAAGACAGGATAAGGTAGGCTTTTCTCATTGGTCATACATACTTAATGTGTTAGTATATTGGGTTTCAGTTAACTTTACGAAAACGATATAGAATAACGTTTATATTTGTCCACGGTGTGGCGTTAAAGTTTTCAATCATAAAAATATTTTTGCCATTCATCGTATTTTTCGTGCGTAAGTTACACGGAAATAACAGCGTTGATACAAATGGTATACATAATTTACTATTCAAAATCAATCACTATTTGTTTCTTCCATTGTATTACAAATATATTTTTATTTATATATCGTTTTATGTAATGTATTTGGATGTGATGCCTTATAACAATCAAAAATATGTATACAAAAATTATCTAATTTTATTTATTTTTTCCTTTTTGCAGAAAAGTGTTTAACAAAAAGCTAGGCTTTGAAATTTATAAAGAGGGTGACGAAAAAATTGTTAAAGGATCTATTAAGTTTAATGGAGGATACGACAGCAGATTTTACGGCTACGTTCAGACAATTGGCTGAAGTGAGTCATAATATACAGGGTGTTTATATGTGTAAAAGTTAAATATATAATATGTTTATCAGTTGTGTTAGCACCCATAACTAACTTGACTAACTGACCGTTTGTGAAATGTGACCTGATATTATTAGCAACGAAATAAAATGTTAAATTTCATAGAGAGAAAATAATTTCAATAAAATATGTTTATTGATCAAAGAATAATAACTGATTGTTGTATGGGTGTTACAACTACGAGGAAATAAATTTTCTTATATTTGTAACGATTACTTTGACTAAAGCTTGTATATTTGTTGCCAGGTGAAATTAATTGAATTGCTTGAAGATAAACTACCAGAAAAATATTGGTCCCTTAACAAACTTAAGAATGGAAAGGCGTGGGAAAACTGGATTAGGACATATTGTGAAAGAATTAAGGATGAAAATGGTTAGATATCTTGATCATATTATATCATTAACAACTTTGTAATTGTTTTCATACATACATTTAGAGGTACAAATACATAAAGAACACTCGAAACCTTGATTTCATACATTTCAATTATTAACTTGCAATAAATTTAATTTAGGAACATAAATATTTTCTAACATTCTTAAGTGACAGGATTTTTAATATATCTCTAGTATCAGAAGAAGAGCGGCGCACACGCATGATGCGGGTGAACCCACTGTATGTACCTAGAAACTGGATTTTACAGGAAGCTATTGCTGATGCCGAGAAAAACGACTTCAAAAAGGTGAGCAGTTTTTAGGTCCCTACAAGAATTATTGATTTATAGGTATGTATATATGTGCATGGAAATGTAACTATTTCAAGCCAAACATAATATGCACGTTTTGTAATTATTTTCAAGTATTAAGTTATTTCTAACTCTAATTTCAACGGTATTCTTGTAAATATTCAAATAGTATAATAAAGACCTCTCGAAAGAAATTGCGTAGTGTACTTTCGTAAAATTCGCAGTTTTACAGAATCTTAGCCATTTTTTCTTTGGTGCAGGTTCAACATCTATTAGAAGTATTTAGCAAGCCATTTGAAGTTAATGATGAAGCAGAGAAACTTGGTTACTCTGCACAGCCTCCAAGTTGGTCTTATGGATTAAAATTAAGTTGTTCCAGTTAAAATTAAACTTAGAAATGGTGTCTTGTATATTATGTACGAGTAAGAATTAATGTTAATAAAGTATATTCTTGTTATTAAATAAATATCAATCATCTTTATACTGTTATAAATCTGAAATTTGTTTTCTGACCTGCGTAATTAGTTTTAGAAATATGAATTAGAAGGAATAAGCAGCTGTTACAATTTATTTAATATAAACTATGTGTTGACGCACTACCTGCGTGGGATTATTTCACGGTAAAGAAAACTGTAATAAAAGAAAACTAATAGCTCTAACGATAAACAACCCCCTCAGAATCATGATTTACATGTATTTGAAATTTAGGAGAATAAACAAATTGTAATGAGCTATAAAGCATAAGATTTATTACACCTACGTAATTGGATAAGATGAATGAAAAATAAGCCATTATTACGTGTAAAAGAAAGTGGGTTACCGACAAACGTTATTGACTGTTTTTGACCTTTTAAAATGTACATACCTTAGTTACATTATTTTGATATATTTCGTAGGAATCTGCTAGTGTTCACAATTCCACAAAAAAATTGTTTATTTATGACATCAAAATCAGTTGCGTAGTTTTAAAGATCGAGACATTTTTTGTATTTCACAAAAATTATATATGTTGATAAAAAAAACAAGTTCAAATAGATTGATTATTTTAAACAAAAAAATATTTCTATACACTTATTATATAATGCTGTTAAAATAGAAAAGAAACATAAAATAATCATCTGATGGGTCATAAATTTACATGATTGTTAACATAAAATTCATACATAATCTTCATCACCACTATCATCTGGTTCAGAATAATCTTCATCTAATTGTATTTTTCTCTTCTTTTTCACTGGTGTATTTTCTTTGTCCTCCTCAAAACATTTTTGTGCCTCAGTTTGAGCTGACCTATGATGGAAAACAAAGGAAATACTCTTTGCAAGGTCCCAGCACTGTTTTAATACTAAATCAGCTAAATTCTTTTTATCTGCACAGTGATACCAATTTGATAAGTCGGATGTACAATCAGAGTTCTCAGGTGGCAATGTCACTTGTATATTATTTACACAACGTCTACATTTAAATTTACTATGAGTATCTGATAAGGTATTTTCTTCAAGTCGGAATAGATCTTTCAAATCATCAGATGTAAAGTGACGTAATGAGTCTTCATTTTGATCAACTACTGTATCACTGAGTGCTTTCTTATGAGCTTGACGTTGAAATATTTTTTCCTCAATGGTACCCGTGGCCAACAGACGATAGATGTAGCAGGGTTTCTTTTGACCATCACGCCATACTCTAGCCATTGCCTGCTCATCATTTGCAGGATTCCAGTCAGGGTCAAACATGATCAATCGATTAGCACCAATTAAATTCAAACCACATCCCCCAGCTTTTGAACTTAACATAAATATCCACTCCTTGGAGCTTTTGTCATTGAAACTTTCAACCACTTTTGCTCTCTTTTTAATTGTCATAGAGCCATCCAATCTTACATATAGATATTGTCTTTTGCGGCATAATTTTTCAAATAAGTCTAAGGTTTGTGTATAGTTAGAAACAAGGACAATTTTATCATCAGTATTCATTTTTAAATTAGCTAATATACAGTCAAGTATCATTAACTTTCCAGAGTGTTCTGGTCTTACATCTTTAATATCATAATTGTTAGGTAACAGGTCTTTAGCCTTTTCAAAACCTTCTGACCTTTCAATGATTTTATCATATACCAAATCTGGATGATTACATAACTTTTTCAACATAGTTATACTTGATAAAGCACTAAGAGTATTCTTTTCACCATTACCTGAGAATTTATTTCTAATTGCATCAGAATTAATAAAGTTTTTGTAGATCTGTGTCTGTAAGGGGGTCATTTTAACACAAATAACTTGTTCAAACTTGACCGGCAAGTATTTAGTTAGTAAAGTACTTGTTCGTCTAATCATACATTTATTTACTATTGATGTTAAAGTCTGCAGACACTCTTGAGCTCTCTCCCTTTCTTGATCATTTGCTAAAGCATCTTGGCCTTTTAAAATAGGATTTTCATAGCGCTTCTTAAATTCCTGAGCTGTACCAAGTATGCCTTCATTGACAAAGTGCACTAAGCTAAAATATTCTATTAAATCATTCTGTATAGGTGTACCAGAGATTAGAATGCGTCTTTTGGCTTTTAAACCCATTAATGCTTGATAAGTTTGATTCTCACTATTTTTTAATCTGTGTCCTTCATCACATAGCACCAACCCAACCTCAGATGAATGTAGAATATTGGAATAGATCCTAAAAGTCTCATATGATATAATTAGAACTGGTGTAGCAACTTTCATGGCATTGTATGTGTTCATAAACTGTTGTAGTTTTAATGTTATTTCAGCCTTTGATCCTCCATCCATAGGTAATGCATTAATTCTTTGGCCAAGCCATTTTTGGATCTCATTGTACCAATTTTTAACTAAACTACTTGGACATACAATAATAGCTTTACTAATTGTTGGTTTACAGTCTGGGCCTTGGCGTAAAAGTGTCCAAAGAAGTGTTATACACTGAAGTGTTTTCCCAAGACCCATTTCATCTGCCATAATGCAACCATAAGCATCCTCTATTTGCATTCCTGTCACACAATCATACATAAACTTGACACCCTCTCTTTGATGTGGCCTTAAAATATTTCCTAGAATTGGATCAACAACTACCGCAACTTTCACATCATTTGCATTCATTTTCATTTTCTCGTGTTCAGGAATGTGCGGTGGTCGATACAATACCAAAGCATTAGGCTCATCTGGATCATGCAACGCACGTCGAACTTGAGTTCGCTTTAATCCCAAACTTTTACTGCAATATGACGACACATAATTTGAAATAGGAACTCTAAATGGTTTACTTAATATTTGTTTAATTAAGTTCTCGTGGTCAGATGAAGACAATGTCTGTGAAAGGGTTTTCTGTGCAAGAGGAATCCTTGTACATTCCCGCTTCTTCCTGTTAGACGCATTTAACAGAGGACTCTTAAATACATCGTTACCAGAGCCTATCTGACTCGGTGCCATGCTTCGCCGCATTTTATTTAGAGTTTCACTAATAAGTATTAAATTACAAAACAAACATGATTAAAAAAAGAACGAAATACAAACAATAAACATAATCTTAAAGCTACATAGAAATTCAAATTCCCAGTAAAAAAATCAAAACATTGATGCCGTCAATTTGACATTTAGACACTTCATATGTTACACAGACTGTTTAATAATAACTTGGTAGACATATAATGGACATGCATACTATAGCAATTTTTTTCTTTACAAATATCGAATACACAATACTTTCGGGTAAGCTACCATAATAAATTAGTAAACTATAATTGTACAACATTTTTCTTATTTCTACTTTTAATAATATAAATGGAATAAGTAAAAGAAAAGTCACATTTAATATTTTATTATAGCAAAAAAAGAAGGTTCTATGTGCATTTATTACGTATATACATACGAAAAAATCAGGTAAGCTTTAATCAATTTGAATGTTACATCACAGATCAGTTAAGATATTCACTAAGATATATGTAATTTGTTACCTGAAAAATTAAATTTTGATGTTCGATTACACAGAGTGCCTCTTTAAAATATCAACAAAAAATATGAAACCAAATGTTTTAGACACATTTTAAAGTTTATACACAATCTATTTTTTAGGCAGTCGGAATACTTTAACTGATGCTTCTTCAAAAACGCAATCTGTTCTGGATGGATACACGCTTTTCAAATTTCCTTCTAAATCTACCACTTTCACCTGTAAATAATTTTTTGCAAAAATTAACACAAAATACATTTTGACAAACCTTTCTTATTTTATTACACTTTTTACTACTCCTTATACAAATAATATTCAGTATCATAATAATTTAGACAGATGCAAGTTTGTGTGATGAGATTCACTTTAGGTAAGTTACCATTATATACAAACCTGTTGGACAGTGAGAGTGTGGTAGGGAGAGCCCTCCTCATCTCCTATGCCCAGCATTAGACATTCTTGGAGGAGTTTGTCCATCACAGTCTTGCAGGCCCCTAGAGATGAGTGTGACGTCACCTCAACAAGCATTGATTTACTTTCGTAGGACATCTGAAATAAATTTCTTTTTTAAAATAAATATAAAATTTCACAAAATAACACAATAAAATCTTTTTTGTGAGCTAGACGTGATATGGTCTTTTGGTTAGTTAGCTCTTTAAACTCTTATTCTATTACTCACTTTAGTATCATCTGAATTAGTGATCGGTGGAAAACTGATGACTCTTCCTTGAGAATCCTCTAAGCATGGGTATTTGGGTTTTCCTTCCAGGAGATACAAGTATCTGGGTAGAAAAACATAAGTAACAAATGGAATAAAACATTATAATATTCAGTAGTATACCAATAATACATAATATTATAATAACAATTCACAATATAGGTAGGGTAACAACAATTTCAATTTGTTCTTGTAACCTTTTGTTACGCTTCTATGAAATCGGAGATAACAAGTTTCAAAAAAGGAATACTTGTTGCTTATGTAGGTCTCATGTCTTAATGTTTTAAATAAAAATATATACTTACTTATGGATACCAGAATAAACATTTCTTTTCTTCTCCTTCCTTAGAGCTTCTGCCTCTGCAGTCAGCTGTTGGAATAATTGTTCACCAGTAAATGGCTTGGATCTTGTAAGAGGTATCAGCTTCAGCTTGGAAGGAGGTTTTGCTGTGTATACAAGGTTTCCTGAAGAAATTTTATAAGTGTTTAGTATAACCTAGAATTTAAATATAATATGAAGTTCAATCTAAGTCTAAAAGTGATACTTTCATTTTGGCTCTGTTGTAATACATATATAATCTTTTTTGTTTACTTTGAGTTTATACTGATTTACATTATAAAGAAAATATAGTCAATTAGTACTTACTCTAATATAAAACATCTTAGTATATCTTGTGTAATAAAGCTGATTAAAACAAATACATAAAAAATAATACCTGGAGGTATTTTTGCTATGTCATGAGTGGCTATTGTTGCAACATTACGTTTATCACAGACTGTATCATGCAATTTTGTTTGCATCTGAATAAATTTTTTAAACAATGCTTCGTCAAACCGCAAATCATTAATTATACAGCACAAGATAAAGGGACGAATACTGCAAACTTCACTCTCAACTATATTTACTTTGAGTGTGTCATCATCTACATGTAATATTTTTAGACTGTGGCAAAGTTCATTCACATTTTCTTCACATTGTGGTTCTTCTTTCTTATTCTTTTTTCCTTTCTTTCCTGTTGGTTGAGTATTATCTGCTTTTGGACAGTGTTCTCTGACATAGTCTAAAACTTGCTTTGTGCGACATTGATCCACTAGCTTCTTAAGACGCTTATCAGACAGCTTGTTACCCTTTAGATTTAATTCTGAAAAAAAAAATCAATAGCAAATTATTCTTGATGATAAGTATTATTTATTATATTATAATAAAATGTTTGAATTTTCTAATAAGAAGTTCCTGTCAACAGATGTAAGTGTTTATCAAGAAACTTGTTGTGACAATCACAAATAGAAATCAACAATTACCCTTTAACTTAGACATAGACGCAATCTCCCCTGGAATTGACTTCAATTGATTATCACTAATATCAAAGTTCTTTAAAGACTGTAAAGTGATAGCTACATAGGCAGGCAAGACTTCAATTGCATTCCCTTTAATCCTGAAATCTGTGAAGTGTGGGAAACTTCCACCTTCCATGTCTGGGAAACTGGTAAGCTTATTATTTGAAAGATCAAATGTTATAAGGTTCACCATATCACTAATTTTAGGCATCTCGGAAATTTCATTTGAGCTAAAGTTTATATTAGTTAGCTCTTTCATTTTATTCAAACTCTGTGGAATACATGTAAGCTGGTTTCGCGATAAATCCAAAACTTTTAGCTTTGGTAATAAGGTTATGTTTTCGTTAAATTCTGTTAATTTATTTCCGTATAATAGTAGAGATTGTAGATTCGTCAAACTCTTTATTTCATCAGGTATACTCGTTAGACAAGTATCGCTGATATTTAAGAGATTTATATTCGTTAATTGAAACACATTGTTATCTAAACCATTTTCAGAAATTCTTTTTGAAATAGAGGCGCCAGATAACTTGATTTCGTGTCTATTTTCCGCTTTCGCCGTAGTTACTTCAGGCCACGCACTCATTTTAAATTTCTACACAAATTAATGTAATTAAAAAAAAAATTAATGAAGCTAGGTAATTTTGGCGAAATTCTCACGTTTTTTCGTTTACGTCGGATTTCGGAAGTCGGAACTCGGAGTAACATACAAAAGCTTATTTTTCATTGACAAAAATGACAATGACAATGAACGATGACTATTGACTGCTAAATCCTAAGACACACAGTCGTGAGCAAACGGCTGCGATTGACAGATCACAAATTATTGTATATAATGTGTAATTTTGCTTTTTTTATTGCTAAAAAATAAGTATAATTAATTGTAGAATTTTAACAAAAATATTAAATATTATATTATTCGTATTTTTATTTTTTCAAATTATCATAGCGAATTTATTTGATGTTTGCTTGATTCATGGAGGAGTTGGACCATTCACACCACGAAAACAGTAACATCATTAGGAACAAAGCTTTTTTTTTCATTTTATTTAGTTTACAGCATTTCTTTACTTTATTTTGGTCATATCCGCAATCTACTTGTCATACATAGTTATCGTCTATACACATTCTGGTGATCTTGAAGGAAGAAGCAGTTCTGATCATAAAATTTAATTGAAAATCTATCACGTTTAAATTACACTTTCATTATAAATAATTAGGTATTTAACAAACTCATTAATATAATTAATAGAATCAGGATTTACTTTGCGGAAGTCCATAGTACAAAACCCCAATAGACCAATATACAAGCAATACCGGTGTCGGAGCGAAACGTGCGTCGAGTGGTTGTGGGTTTTTCGCGGAGTATTGCTTGTATATTGGTCTATTGGGGTTTTATAAATTCATTTAATTATAAATAATTTAATTTCTTATAAGTGTATGCTTGAGTTGGCGATTAAGAAAAAGCCTAATCCTGAAACTTTCCCGAATGAAAAAATTTTATGGCAGGAATTGGAGGCCGAGGATAGACTACTTTTCAATGAACAGTTTTTAGAGAAAAAGAGAATTTAAATATGAAAAGAAATTTGCCAACTATTTTTGAATTTTGTTCATTGACGCAATAATGCTTAATTAGCCGTGTCCGATAATTATCAACACTTAAAATCTATATCAAACTAATCCCTACTTTATCAAATAATTCCGTTAATATTGATATACAATTAATTCATATGAGACAGTAGTTGTTAATGAGAGCTCAAAAAATGTTGACACTCTTCATTTTCGTTTTGGCTTGTGGGACGGTAATATATTTTATATTTAAATTATATATTTTAAAATAATACTAATGTATAGATAAATAACATTTATGTATTATATTTTCTTACTATTATCTATATAATAAAAATACTAAGAGCAAGAGTAACATTATGATTGTACCACTAATTAAGCACAATATAAAATAAAATAATGTGTTAAAGTTTCTTAAAAGCAATTTATTCGACGTATTCTGTCATTTCAGGCTTTTGCCCACAACACCCCAGTGTATCATGCGACTTCCCAAGGTAATTTTTTTATTATACGTAATTTTGTAAAACGTATCTACAAACATATCGAAATTCTATCTTAATAATTACTCATGTGATGTGCTAATAATAAATGTGAGAATTTAACCTTTTAAATAATAATCACATTTTAATACTTAGAGATAGGATAATCTCATCCGCCCACATAAAACCGTTCAATCAATATTATCTCACTTAATTGTATTATCTCATTAATCAGAAAACTCAGGTTTCTTTCAAGGCTGTCATTTAAATAGGTAAAGAGTGATTCGTAACATTTATTGACGTTCTTTAAACTGCAGTTTTTAACGTTTGAAAATTGCGACAACCATTAAATTTGAACATCAAAGTTTTTTGCTAAATATGTCGAGCATACGCTAAGTGCGACCAGGTACTGGATTCTATTTGCGTTGAAACAATTATTCTTCTGGGTATAGATGTCAAATTTGTATTATTTTCAACACACATTTAAGTCTTATTACTAATGATATTCGTTGCAATAACTTAGTTGCTATTCCAGACCTCGACGTATCACCATCCCAAGGACGTATCGTGTCTGGATGGGAGGCATATGAAGGCCAGTTCCCGTACCAGCTCTCTCTTCGTATGGTTAATCAAAACGGACGAGTTTCTGCTTGTGGAGCCACACTTATTCACCACCAATGGGGTTTGACTGCTGCTCACTGTCCTGCTGGGTGGGTACAAGAATCTTTGTATGATATATCTTCGACTGTATTTACTATACGTAATATTTTCTACTGATAATATATTTTTTTAAATCCCGAAGGAAAAAACACGAGTGCAGACCGCTAATCTATAATTAATGAAATACATTGACATTTTTCATTTAAAGCAATTGTACGTATCTCAGAATGTGGTTAGTTTTAACAGGGTACAAAATTCGTTTCAAATTTAGCAGTATTATTATTTCATGAAAATCAATTATAACAACAATATTTTCGTGTTATATATTTGCAATGAAAACCTAAAACCTCTGATAAATGACGTTTATATACTCGTTTACTCGCATATATACTCGCATTACTCTTACTGGCATATATACGCGTATATACTCGTATACTCGCATATATACGCGTATATACTCGTATACTCGCATATATACGCGTATATACTCGTATATAGCTAGAGCTTGATTTACATTCTAGCCGTGTAACATTGGTGGTGCGCGCTGGAGTGACGGACATTAAGACACCTCAGCTGATGTTTGAAACAACTGAGTACTACACACATCCCCTCTACGTAGATCTTCTTCCATTTGTGCAGCCGAACGATGTCGCGCTTATCAAGTTCCCTATATCAGTCGAATATAATGGTAAATCATAATAATTGTTTATTTATCAATTGAAATATTTTAGATAGTTGTAAGGTATTCATTGTATATCTTAATTTTGACAGCTTTTTTAAAGCTAATTGTCTTCTAATCTAGGAGATTATTTTCCGATTGAACTCCATAGTTGTAGCTCCATTATAGATCCATTTTATGTTTATAAATTTCTCATTAATTAAGCAATTTTTGCAGATGCTCTTCAACCAATCAGACTTCAGTCATCGCATGATAAAAATAAGAACTATGACAGCGTTGTGCTGACGGCTTTCGGATGGGGTAGAAATTGGACTGATGGTAATAATTATGTACTAGGTGTCTAGAAAATGTAGTGATATGGAATATTCAAAGTTAGGTAGGACATAAAAATAAAACATACTATGTATAAAATACGTTTGGCGATACAATCATGTCTTTTGTGGTGGTCTCAGAGCTCTGTATCTGTTTCTGGGTCAGTTGTTTATTAATATGCAAGTCGGTGATCAGCCTTCTATGCCCGACACGAGCCTAAGATATTTATGTCTAATGCGCTAACTTCACAGTGATTTATCTTCACCGTACAAGCAAGTAAAGTAAAAAAACATACCACGAAAAAATATCTAATAGATTCTAAATTATAGCGTTTTTATCCCTATAAGGTGTGTCTCCCGAGGTGATGAACTGGGTCTACCTAAAAGGAGTATCGAACGACAACTGCCGGACTGCTTTCGGTGGTTCTTCAATCATTGTAGACTCTACCATCTGCGCTGCCTATTACAACGTCACTAGCCAATCTGTATGCCAGGTACAACATTGCGTATTTTTAAGATGTCATGTCATCAAAATAGAATTAGTAAATATATTAAAGTACTATAAATCCAAATATCGAATATTTCAGGGAGACAGTGGTGGTGGTATGACTGTGCTGGACAGTGATGGTGAGCTATCACAAGTAGGAATAGCATCGTTCGTCTCCAGCACTGGGTGCCACACGGAAATTCCTGCCGGTAAGTTGTCCTGTCGTAAAATTCAGTGAGTTATGTATAATTTAGTTTTTCACATAGTTACTACTATATCTTTTGTTTTCAGGTTTTATTCGTACAGGTCACTACCATGACTGGTACACAGAAGTTACGGGCCTTGACCTTGATTGGGTTCCTGCCGCAGAAATTTAAAATGAGTCATGTTTAAGAGTTCATTGTCAAAGATAAAAATGTTTAAAAATAAAAAATACTTTTTTATTATACGATTGTTTAGAATTAATCACAATCACTTATTAAAAAGTAAAAATACTTATTTTGACTGATATTATGAATTTAAAGTTTCGATAGTGAAGTTAAGAAAAGGCGTCTACTTTTTTCTACACTTAGTCTATTACTGTGACTATAAATAGTCACCGACTCGTATATAATATAATAACAAGCAACGCCTTGCGAATGATTGAAGCAGATATAGGCTTCTTTGGCATTGTAAGTTGCCTTTGCCGAAGTTACGTGTAGAAGACTCGAGGAGTTGTACCTAGATGTTGCCTGTCAGTCTTCTAAAAGCCGGAATACATCTTAATAATCAGAGAGAACAAGTTATTGAAGAGCTAATCACATTAATCTCCAGAGTTACATATAGGGGAGTAGTGAGTAGAATTCCATCGCGACATAAACTTTGACATATATCAAAAAGTAAATTCGTATGAAGATGTATTACAGTACTATTTACTTTGTACAAACATTAGGGCATCCTGTCTTAGTACCTGGCCACGTCTTTCCACGTGTCGTGATAAGGTTTCCACACACGTTTCTCCTTATCGTTCGCTTGCTGATCCTTTGTATCTTCTTAGCTCATGATCTCTCCCTATAACCAACTCATGCCTACCATACCCATAGGCATTGGACGGTAGGGCCCTCATTCCCTAAGTCCTAAATGTGTCTACGAGACACTATGTGATTCCAAAAGGGTTATTCATACATTACCTATTTACATTTACCTAACAGAAATATAATGTTATCTTACTAATATCCTGTAGTTGTTAGTTTAACTATTTAGTATTTGCTGTAACAAAGGAAACGTAAAAGCACTGAACGATAGCGAAATCATATCGTACGACGTCGTATTGCAGTGGTTCATTTGCGCATGCGCGACAATGTTGCCATATCCAATCATTGAAATATGCTTTCCCGTTTTGTTTAATTTATATAATGAAGCCAAACAGATGCATGATCATTTTAATAGCATTTTTTTTAGTAGATAGTCCTGATGTTTTAATGCTTTTCATGTACCCGTTACATATTCTAGGTATCATCCCAGCTGTTCAACCATATACATCCACAATTACTCCCATCATACAATGAAATATTATATATATATTTTATGTAATGTTGTTGTTGATTCTTGTTTCGTATGTCGTTTAATAAGTAATGCTATGTTTGCATGTAATTACATGTCACATTAAAAGGAAAAAATATGTTTGTTTTGCAATAAATGAAATGTTTCTTTTATTTAAAACACTAGAAATGTATTTCAAAAACACTATAATATTACGTACCTAAGATATATTGTATTTATTTATTATACATCGTAGATTCATGTATTAGTTTATGTTCACCATTTTCCTGTCAAAATCTATTGATATCTGATTGACCTGAATTTTACCCTATATACCGGGACGAAATCATAAATAGGCATACAAGTCTACATTTGGCGCGCGCGCGAATTATCCCCTCAATTCAACATGGCGGCCACCGCGAACGCGCCTCTTGCATTCATTTAAAACGTAATTACGTCGTGACGGTATTAAAAGCGCAATAATGTTATTGCAGTGATCGCTTTATATTTGATATTAGCTGTGTGTGTTACATTGTGTTGCATGAGTGACCATAATGGAGTGCTGGGCAGTGCGCGGAATGGACGCCATTCACCGGCTAGTACTGAACAGCTAACGTAAGAAAAAAAATCTTTTTAAATTTAATTAAAAAATATCATAAATAATTACGATGAATTTTCAAAGACACCGGAACACTTAATTCTCGGTTTTCACAACATTCCATTTTTAAATAAATGTAGTAAGATATTATATATAGATATATATAATAATCGTTTATGCATATATATAAGATATATAACTAAATATGTGGTTCCAAAGGCTAGTTCATATGTATAACAACGTATCGTCCTTATAAAAATGACTTACGTAGAATATGAGAAACCTTTAAAACCGAGGGATGATTAAGAGTATTAAATCGAGGGTAGTGATCAATTTATCTAATTATTAAATGCATAAACATTATCCGTAGAAATGTTTACTATCGTAAAAACCATGGACAGCAACGGCACTCCCATAAATTTGTTGCACACTGCGAAAAACTCAATTGCTACTACTCTTCCTTGTCTGTTATAGCAGTGATAAGATAAAGATTTACAACAAAAAAAGAACATAATAAAAATAATGGAAATATTATAATAGGATGCAGAAGCGACGTCATTTGTAAAAGGGATTTTCTTCCGGAAAAAAATTGTTTGTCAATGATATTGCAATGTCACTACTAGAATCTTTAAAAATTTATTGAATTTCGCACTAGTTGGAGCCCGGCCAAGATTGAACTAAACAATTCTATTTTTTTTTCTATCCTCTGATATTCAAGGATATTTGTTTCTTTTATGTTATTCAAAATTGTACCAACTCATTGTTAAAGAAGTTGTTGATTGTAGATCTCTAAAAACGGTAAAGGTATCGATCAACTAATATTCATCGTACAGAAGATTCTCTTCTTTCTAAAACTACTAATACCAAATGTTGATTGTGATCTGTATCTTTATGTAAGCTTTCTACTAGATAATAATAGGTTGGGGAAAAAGAAATCCATTATTTTTATATGTACTTCAGGACTTTATTTAACATTCTTCGCATAAAATATGCACCGTTTTTTGTATGATCTTTTTCTTGCATTGCAAAATTTCTTTAATGGTAAAAATTGGCATCTAGGGACGATTGGGAAAATCGACTACTAGAGTTTTTTTGCAAATAGAGACCAGGACTTCTATGAGAGTGGCATTATGAAGTTACCATTAAAATGGCAAATCATACAAGAAAACGGTGCATATTTGACCGAAATCGGACGATCCGAAGCATGTTAAATAAAGTTTTGAAGTTTATATAAAAATAATGGATTTCTTTTTCCCAAACATATATATGGTTAATAATTTTTTATCGTGTGCATAGGAATTAATTTTACCTATGTATAGAGAATATTCTTTCGTAAATAAATAACTTGCTGTCATCTCGCTGTAATGATGGAGTGCATCTGACAATGTTTTCACATAGTTTTACAGCGGTGGGTCAGCAAACCGGGACTTGTGCCAAGATCGTGGAACCTAGTTTCTCTGACGCCACCGTGTCTGCACGTTAAGGTCATGATGCTGCGGTCTATGATAGTGAAGCGCCGAACTTTGCTTACGAATAAACCTAAACACGCTTTTTACCTTCTTTCAAAAATAAACTATCACACAGCCCCTTGAACATCAGATCGAAATGATAACGAATGAGTTGCTATTCTGTGGTAGCTACCTTCGAAGGGTGCTAGTGCCGGCTTCATTCATTTTCCTTATATTCTGTATAATTTCTATAATTTCAAGTGCTTTATTGGGGTTTCAAAAGCACAACTGTTATTAAAGTAGCTTGGTTTTATAGTTTTCCTGGATTACTGAACTATCTAAAACCAAAATAATTCTAAGTACTGGATAATGCCATAAGCGCGCTAAGCCATATCATTAAACAAACAATCAAACAACAAACGTTTTTTAACATTACTTCAAAATATATCTTTGTTTTGTTGTGCAATAAGATGAGAAATAATAATATTTATACAAGAGAATATAGAGGAAGAAATAATTTTTCTTGTAAAGAAACTTATAATCAAGATCATAATGGATATATTTTCTCTGTAATAATTAGAGGCAATGAAATATGAATAACATATATTAGCGGAATTAACGTAGGTAAAAAAATAACTATTCAGGATCGATGAAAATAGGTTACTGTCAATTTAAACCTCAGTTCAAGTAGTGTTAGTTATTGATGTAGCGGGATTATGGAGTTGTACGGATCTGACTTTCTCGAGTAGTGAGTGCTTGTTAAAATTTACCTCCATTAGAAGTTAAAATTTTAAACGCAAAATCTTAAATTTTTATAAGAAAATATTATTATTTACTTACACGCTCGATGCAACTGAAACGCTTCGTGCGAGCTCTGTCAGTGGCTTTTTGTAAAAAAAAGGATTTTTTTCGATAAGTGTATTTAATAATAATAAAAAAATATCAATAATATTGTCTGACACTTCGATTCTACAAACGTCGTCTTATATTTTATATACCAAAGTGAAAATCGACTTTCCAGATAAACTAATATTCGTCACACCTACATAAAGCTTTTATCGTAATTATCTGTGATAGCTCAATTAGATGACGTCAGCTATAACGTCCAGCAATCGCCTCGCGCCCCATTCCCAATTTACGGGAAATGTGAAATTTGAGGGGACTCTATTGATTTTGGTTGCCATGGCGACCCCTTTTTACATTAAAATTCAACTGCGAAATATACGAAGACTATTTTTGTTAAAAAGAGCGATTGAGCCAGGCATATGAAGTGAGATTTAGGTTTAGCTGTGTTTTTTGGAGGTAGCCGAATATTTTTTTATTTGTATAATTATATTTTTTGTTAATTTTTTATTTTAACTTTGCTGTATATATAACCATCAGGTTTATATTTTATAGTCTGTATAATCAAATTGTCAGGTGACATGGAATGTTGGTGCCTATAAAAATATATTTTTTAAATGCTTTAATGTCTACATTCGAAAAATATTGTGGTCAATAATCTTCTAAGTTGTATGTATGTAGGCGACATGAGAGTGAAATATACTACATACGAAGCGAGTCGGTTACCGAGCGTGTATAGCGTAAGATTTTTCTTATAAAATTTAAACTTTTGCTGTTAATATTTTAACTTCTGATAGGTGTACCAAATAAGCAGTGACTACAATAACGCGAGAAAACCACATCCGTATTAACTCCATAATTCCGCTACGTTAATAACTAGCATTACTTTAACTGAGGTTTAAATTGACAGTAACCTATTTTCATCGCTACTGAATAGTAATTCCCTACGTTAAATTCAGCTAATATTAATTTATTCTTCTTTAATTGTCTCTGATTATTATAGAGAAATCTGTATGTTGGTAAATCTCCATATAAGAGTTCATTGGGGAACAATTGATTCGTTCACTTGACACAGTTGTGTGAAATTTGGGATTTGTGATATTTAAATTGGGAAAGGGAAATTCTGGTAACAATAAGAGGCTATTAGTAACGACAAATAAGTAATAACCAATGCGTTGGATCTGTCCTTTGTAACGATATATAAGAAATATATTTGTAGTCAAGAAAAGAAGGAAGGAAGAAATAAATACCACTTTTCCATATTTTCATTTTTATATTAAATAAACATCTGAGTTAAAGAGGTAAACAAAAATAAGATTTATCAATACATTTATCCTATCATTGTCCTCATTTTTTGTGGATAGTGGTAAGTATTATTCTATCGTAAGGTTAAATATTCGATGCTATAAGCACGGCATGACATGTACTTGCTAACTTACTTTGTTTTGTAAATGATTTGCAATTGACAGGAAGTAATATTAATCAATTTAATAATAATTTGAACCAACATTTATGATATTTACGTTCTCAATGTAATAAGTTTCCTGAAGCTCGGCCAGTAGCATTAAACGACACGAACCTAATAATATTTTTCATGAAAAAGACGTGAAAAATGTAATTCAACATACCACTGAAGCCGGCTTTGTAGAGATCTTTTGTGCTGCGATGCTACTCCAAACCGTTACATTGTTTTATTAAAACTCGAATTTTGTGGCGAAGGACAAGACTTGAGTAAGCTATATCATCCTACCTAATATAAATGTTTATAAGTATCATTGGATGGATGTTTGTTACTCTTTCACGTAAAAACTATAGAATTGATTTTAATGAAATTTTACAATACCACAGCTTATACATCAAAATAACACATAGGCTGAAATTAATAAAGATATTTTGAAATGATGACAAAGTCGCTCGTATATGTGTATTTACGTACTTTTCGTAGTAATTATAGCCAAAATAGTGAACTATAACTACAATAAAAATTGATAGCTATATCAATTGCACGTTTGGTAGGAATAAATTGATTTCTTAATGAAAATAGATACTTTTATCACTTCTATATGTTATATTAATTACATATAACATATGTAATGGCTTGCAGGGGTCTCTTTATTAATGTGGCTGAATCCGAAAGGACCATTTTAACCTGGCCAGTCCAGTAAAAGACCATTATCCTTTAAACGATTTAAACCAGCCACGTTAGCACCGGGGTTTTAAGGTTATTTAAATTTGTGAGGGCTGAATTGGTTTATATATCTTACAGTTTAGTATTCTCCTATAGAACTCATAGGAGACCTTTCAACATTTTCAAATTACTTTTCAAGTGAGCAGACTGCTTCAAATATAGATTCCCCCCGACACTCGAGATTATAGAACAAAGATGTTATGTTATACGCCTATTTCATAACATGTCCTCAGTGAGTGATTAAAAGTCTAGATTACTTAAAATATATGACAGAATTTTTAGCACAGAGTAAGATGAAAGTTTTAATATATGTATGACTTTATGTCTGTCAAAATCTTAAATATCTACATTAAATGGTCTAGTTTCGTTTATTATCCCTACATCGCAGACACGTAGGTAATTAATATACAGAAAAACATATAAAAAAGGGTCTTTACCCATTTTTGATTCACGGCCTTGTTTATTATTTATGTTCCATCATCCTTGTATCTCTGGATGTGGAAAATCCGCAGTATTCGCCTTCAAAACTCTGACGTCAGTCAGGTAAAGTCACGTGAAGGTCACGAGGCGGGACCATCCCCAGGGTCTGGTGTGGCGTGAGTTACGCGAAAATCTACAACTTTTCGCCAAATGTTATTTATCCTTGGCTATATTAATTGAACGAAATATTTATGTCACTGAACATTTGCGAGACGTTTGCAGTTGGTTACTTTTGAAAAGTTATATCTAATTTTATCGATACTACAATGTTTTCAAATTCGACCTTATAAATCTTATGTAGGACAACCAAATGGCATTGTATACGAAAAGACATCGTTTATGAAAACAAATGTACATGAAAAGGATGTAAGGTATTTTACATTTGAACATCACATCCGCTGACATAATAAGGAAACTGTAGGTTGTTCGAAAGAATTGAAGGAACAATTTAAATTTACGCGAATAGAGAGACATGCAACTTTTAAGTACCTATACATCTCGTGACAATTAGTAAAGCATTCACTTTAATACAGTTGTTAATTTTATATTTAATTTCTGAGTGGTAGTAAAATAAACCGCTTGAAGCAGTCGATTGAGTTATTAATAATCTTTTAAAAAATTGAGAATATTTTTACTTTATAACAATATATGTATGATTTGCGCAAATGTTATCTGTAAATCAGACTTCGTTCGAATTTTTTCCTGTTGAGCAAGTTACTCCTATTCTAAGGTAATTTTGCCAAAAGTGACGTTTTCTATTCGCACTTTTAAAACGTTCAAAGAACTTCTGCATTTGGGTATAATATTGTACTCCAGATTTACAAAACTTTATTTTCAGATTTACTTTAGTAAGAAATTTCACTATACCATTAAGTTTATCGCAAACCTGATTTAACATGTTTATTCGATTTATAATCTGGATGAACTAGTTACATCAATATTAATGGCAACCTAATCTAGGGCAGAGGTTTTTGAATGTCTGTGACAAGGTTTCAGTCCGCCCTACATTTTCATTTAACCGACTGACCTGTCTCTATCGTTTTGAACCTTTTTATCTTATTATATATCACAAATCCCATTGATTATCCTCAAATTCGGCTCGGATTATAAATTAAGATTTTTAATTATACTTCTCTAATTAAGAATTATATTTACACGTATTTATTTGATTAGTAATTATGTGGTACATAGTACTTATTGTATGTGTAAAAATAGTCTAAGATACTATACGTAACCTTTTTGCAGAAATCTAAGTCTAAGATACTATACGTAACCTTTTTGCAGAAATCTCATCTTTATCTCATGCACTCCATTCTTGTACTGAGTCTATACTCAATTCTAAAGAGCATTATAAAGCTGAAGAGTTTGTTTTTTTGAACGGTCTAATCTAAGAGGCTACGAATTTTATTGAATTTAGTAACTTCAGTAGTCTTATATGTGCTGAATGTGAAAAATATTTAAAGAGAAAGAATTCAGTTACAATTCCAACTCATCGTGAATTGTTATCTCAAATACATCGATACATATTACATATTTAGTCTATAATGGCGAAACAAGCCACATCACTTGAAACAAATTATCCAATGTTACGTTATGATTCTTATATACTTATACATAAAATATAGGGAACATGTTTTTTTCCTTTGTATTAAGTTTTTGTTTCGGTTTCTAACCAAGGTTTCCATCTCCTAATAATATCGAATGACAATGATTTATGTAATGCACAGGTGTGCCGCGACTGTGACTTCCCGTTTTAATTACGTTATAACGTCACATTTTGCATGCTAATAAGCTGTGACAAGCAACTCTTATTAAATTAATGGTCCATTATTATCATCCAATTAACTGAATCTCTATCTATATTGTCTATTTCGAGATAATGAAATGAACAGTAATAACTGGCGCTAAAAGGCTATGTGGCTTATGGATTCAGTGTATTTTTAGGATATCGAAATAAAACTGAGGATTAATTGAATTGTGGCAAACGCAAAGAGCTCGTAACGTGTACTGAACTCGATTCTTGTCAAACATATTCTGATTGGTACATAAGGACAGAGTACTTTAAGAACATTACATAAATACATTAATATTACGTTTGTAGGCAGTTATTCAATTGTACAAACCTTTATTAATAATAACAATTGAGTTTCTACTTATATATTTTATCTTAGGGGATCAAACTTAGTTACTTTGGTATTACCTCTTAACAATGAAATCTTATAAAATTGTAAATGATTGTAAGCGTGTTGATACTATATCATATTTACGGCATTTGAAGTAGGGCACGTAAATGGAAATTACACCTTTCCATATGTCGTACGCACCCCAATAACCAACCCCAAGTTTGCAGACCCCTCGGCGCCTCAGATAATTATGTTACTTGGCGCCAATTCTTCCAGATATGGCTTCAGTTATTTGTTTCAATTAATTATATGCTGAGTTTAGAAATAGATGTATAATGCGGATAATCTGAAATAGTATAATTTAGTTATAAAATATAAAATGCGAGTATTATTTACCATTGTGGTTTATTAATGTAACCTTTGATGATCTTAATATATAAAAATATACATATTTTTCTACACTTTAAGTTTTATTTGAAATAATTTTAATCTGATTTTGTTTTATCGCCGATAGGAAATGCCAAACGGAGCCAGACTGCATAGCGATAGGTAGCAGACTGCGTGGCGCGATGGGGACGCGCCCACCAGCGGCCTTCTGGCCCCAACTCTGGGCCACTGTAGTCCGGAATCTGCTTCTAAAGAAACGTGACACCAGGAAAACTCTCGCTGTATGTAAAAATATAGAACTTAACCATAAATTTTATTTCAGGAAGTTGTTTATTTTGTCGTATTCTTATGGATTTGTACTAAACTACTACTTAGTAGTAGAAACATTATTGTAACATTAACTTGATTTCATTTATCATCTTATAATTGAAGCCACACAACAGATCAGTTATATAAATCAAATGTTGAAAGTACGTCATATTAAATACTGCATATATGCATATAATATATAAATTGAATAAGTATTGTATTGTATTTAATTCAAAGTATTAAACTTTTCATATGTATTTAATATTTTTATGATATATTTGACAATTACTTACCAACGTTGCATCCAGAGAAAAAGCCGTAGACGGAATCTAAGTCCGTAGCACTTTAATTTAGGTCTTCAATAATGCATTGCAGGAAGTGCTGGTTCCACTTTACTCGTTAGGAGTGCTGATCTTCCTTAAGATGCTGGTACCCAACCCCAACTTTCCGGAGGTGAAAAAACCGGGGCGTTTACTCCGAATCCATCATGACGCCTTTTCAGACAATAACGTAGTCGCAGTAGCAGCGGATTGGTACAATCATAATGGTACACTGGTATGTGTTGAGCATTATCTTTGTATCCGATTATCACAGTCTTCAACAGTCGAATAATAATAGTACCTGTTTTAGTATATCTAATCTTTTAGGAGCCTCTTTCAAAAATAAAATTTTAAATTTGAATAAGTAGTTTGAATATTAATTAAGTCAATTTAATGAATACCCTAAGTGGGTCTAAAAATGAATTATGTAGTAGACATGATAACAAAATGACAACAAAACAAATGAAGTAGTAAAAGTATACACAACTTATTCATATAAAGCTCTCATAAATTACAGTAACATTCACACTAAGCAATTACTATCGTTTTAGGCTTTCTTAGATGATATAAACACAATGTTAACGGAGTCGGGGCAGCACCCCATCACATGGATTCGATATAATGACACCAACGAGCTGGATGACGCCTACCACAGTGACGCTAAACGCTTCCCTTTGGCTGTCATCTTTCACACTGATCCCATGGCATATGGTGAACCATTAAGGTATTAACCTGTTTATTACTCAAATTTAATAACCGCCTTCTCGTTTGAAGCTGCACCATGAATGTTATGTCGAAGAATTAACTAACTCTTGCAGGTCAAGCATGTTAACTTAGAGTAGTCAAGAAATATGAAAAAAAAAACCTTCTACTTAATCATTTATGGACATATGATTTTTCTTGAAATGCTGTAGATTATAAGCATTTATCAATTCAACGCTGTAAACAATAAATGAATATAACCTCAACTTAAATTAATCTATTGTTAAGGCGTCAGCGATTGTTAAATTGTTGCACTACTTGTCGCGGATATCTAAATTTAGATCCTAGTGTTGAAGTATTGTACGTGTTTTTGAAGCTAAAGAAATATACATCTAATCGTGTGACTTTCGTGGTGGATTATAGGGATTTTAGAGTACCGAACCACCTTCCCTGCCTCTTTTCTTGGTGCTCTCTTCTTATCTAATGATTAAAGTTCGTCAAATGCGCTTATAGAAAATAACTTACTTTTGTTTGTAACACTGTTGTTTTTATGGTGCTATCTTGGCTTTTGACATAGGTATACCATCCGGACCAATCCATCAAAAGACGGAGGCACTCCATCTACAAGAACTCTAACCACGTCACCGGCAAAATGTCGTGATAGAACCAACACAGACTGGTCAACTGATTGGTCGCGTGGTGGCCAGCTGATACCACTCTCCGAAATGCATAGAGAAGACACGTGTCCTGTTCTTCAGTATTATTATACGGGATTCCTCGCCTTGCAAACACTAATTGATTATGTTAAAATTAAGGTAATCTTTATTCTTCTGTGAGTGTGTATGTCACTGAACTTCTCTCAAACGACTGGACCGATTTTGATGAAATTTTTTGTGTGTGTTCAAGGAGATCTGGGAATATTGAAAAAAACCCCCCCCGGGGTGCAAACTAAAACCCCCCCGAAACGGCTTGACCGATCTCATGAAACTTTGTGAGCGTATTGAGTAAGGATTATCGGCCAAATCTATTTCATCCTCCTAAATATTAGGTATCCATCACCCCAATTATTAAAAAAAAAAAAAAAAAAAAAAAAAAAAAAAAATCCCCCCCCAAAAAAACCCAAAAACCAAAAAATTCCCAAAAAACCCCTTTTTTTTTTTTTTAAAAAATGAAACCCAAGGTTGGGCAAAAAAACTTTTCCCGGATCCGCTAGTTTTTTAAAAAATTTTATTACGTCACCAAAACGTCTGTCTATGTTGCTTAGTCAAATTAAGCTGTTAGGGAAATATTGTTGTTTATATTTCTTATTTATAATATATGAATTTTGCATCTATTGTCTGTAAAGAAAATATAATATTATTGTTAGATGAAATTACTATTTATCTTTTAGCTCGACACTGGTACAGAGTTCCTTCCACCACGAGTAGATCTACTCCAATTCCCTAAACGTCAGCACACAGGTGATTGGCTGGTGATCTTTCGAGTGATCATGCCTATGTACATGGTGATGACATTATCTCAGTTCATCACCTATCTTCTGATGTTGGTAGTGGGGGAGAAGGAGAAGAAAATTAGAGAAGGCATGAGGATAATGGGTCTGAAGGATTCTGTTTATTGGTGAGGACCCCAATTTCAATTTATTAATATATAGTCAATCAATCATGCAGAGATGTTTTGTATTACTCATGTTGCATTATATAGAATGGACCATTATCAAACGTTTAGTTTGGATAGAAGCATCTATGCACATTTATCGGGTTAAACCTTCCAGTGTTTTTTCGCGGAGTATTGCTAGTAATTGTCTATTATAATTTTACACTATGGACTTCTGCAAAGTAACGTCTAATTATATTATTTATGGATGAGTCTCTTTAAAATGTGTATCTTTATTGACATAATTATTACTATCAGCTTAATGGTTCTTGTGTAACCAAATTAAAATCATTATAACAATTTTTTTTTCAGGGGATCCTGGTTTTTAATATACGCAGTGTTCGTTACAATATTGTCCATCGTTAGTACCGTCCTCTTGTTTACGTTGAAGGTGATGAAATGTTATTAATTAATTAATTATATTGCTCATACTGTATTTAAAGTGACTCCTTTCAGTGAGTTACTAAATTTCTAAATCAAGTACTCGCAATGTGAATGATACAACATTTAAATATATTTCATAGTAAGCCAATTCAAACATAAGTGAAAGATGACTCTTGTATTAGCTCTGAGAGCTGTGTTAAGAAGCATAATAAAAATCTTATAAAATAATTTATATTAAATACATATAGAAAATTTAATTATAAGGTTTGTGTGATAGTGGTGTAAAATAATTAAAAATATTTTAGTAGACTTTTTGAAAAATCTCTTCATTGAAAATACAACAATAAAAAAATCATATGTATTTTCAGGTATTTCAACATTCGTCATACGTCCTCATATTTCTCCTGATGCTGTTGTTCGGGTTCACCATCATTACGTTTGCGTTCATGCTCACACCTTTCTTCGACAAGGCCAGGGCAAGTATAAATACTGATATTTATTATTGACAGTCTCGTGAATTATAATCCAAACAGCATATAATAAATATTTAAAATATGTTTTGGTGTTCTAAATGTATTGAAAGTATTCGTTGGATGTTGCGTCACTTAGTATTAATGTATTGTGGTTTATATGTTCTGCAATTGTGTTCTTGCAGACGGCGGGTATCCTGGGCAGCTTTGCTGTCAATCTGATGAGTGGACTGTACTTCATCCAGGTGTTTGTATCGAACGCAGACTCTCTCGCATTCTGGTTCGTGTCTCTCATCAGTTCCAGTTGCTATGCACTCGCAATGGATAAGGTATCACAATAATATTTTAGATATTCTTCTTTCTGATTTGATTTAGAATTATACAAGGTTTGATAGGACATAGCATAGTTGAAGTTTACGTCCTGGCCCTAAGATTAGTCGTGTTTTAGACTACTTTTTTCATTCAGATGTATTTTAGTAAAACTGTTAATTATATATACATAATAACAAAAGGGAACCTCACAGAAATAAGAAACAAGAGAAGGATCTGATCTCAAAGTGGCAATACTACTAGAACCTATTGAAATGTCTATTAGTTATGCCAGGAATCGAATCCAGGACGTTAAGATTGTCTTAATCTTAATGAGTTATTATTACCTCGGATCGCACAACCATGACTGAATTATATGTCCATATATAGTCATTCAGACTTGCAGAAACGATTTCATATTAAATCACTCTACCTTACAGGCCTTAGTGCTGGACATGCAAGGCGTTGGGGTCACTTGGGACAACCTGTGGAGCGCCGGCTCAGGGGTCCCATTTGGGGGCAGTCTCATTATGATGGCCATTGACACCGTCATATATGGCTTGGCCGCTTACTGGCTGGATGCCGTCGTTCCCAGTTAGTACAAGTTTTTCAATAATCATTCCTTTTCATCAGTCCTTGCAAGGCATATGTTTAGTTCTAATTGTATAATGTCAATCTAGGTGAATATGGCATCAAGCAGAAGCCCTGGTTTTGTCTTCTGCCGTCCTTCTGGCTGGGCAGCCGACGCGGACGAGTGTCAGCTGTGCATTTCCACTCGAATGGTGACGCAGCTCACAACAAGGATATTGAGCCTGTGCCCAAGTGAGCATTTTGTATAGCTTATCCCAAATCTGGTACACGTATAATTTGACGACTCTTGCCAAAATTGTCGAAATTTTCATAAATAAATCATAAATCATTTATTCGTTTGCGAATAGGGGTCTAAAACAAGGTCCTAACAAAGTGCATACACCATATTGTACCACAAGGCATGCAAACTATGAGTACACTTCTACTAGTGGATATTATATTACATTTAAATTCATAACTACAAACAATTACAATGACTTAATATTTCTAATGAAAATTTTGAAACTTTTGAATAGAATTAAAAAGTTGTTAATCTCAACACGACAATTGTTTTACCAAAATTAGATGGTATGACAGAATCGAGCCAACCTCTGGTACTGATATAGTGATATTGGTAATTCACAAATTTAATAGATTTTGTAAATATCCTTAGAGAACTCGAGGACAAAGAAGCGATTAGAATAGTCGGTCTTCAGAAATCATTCCGACATTGTCGGAAACCGGAAATAAAGGCGATAGATGGGATAGACCTGAGCATCTATGAGGGACAAATAACTGCGGTATTGGGACATAACGGTGCTGGGAAATCTACTTTGTTTAACATCTTGACGGGCTTAACTGCACCAACAGCGGGCACAGCGTATGTCTACGGATTGGATGTTAGGTACTGTATATATTTTTAATTTCATTGCTTTGAAGAACATTCTTGAACGGAAATGTTTGGTTGCCTTTGAAATCATTAGTATTAACAATAACAATAGGCTATTTGACAGTATAAAAAATAAATTTTTGAAGGTTTTTGAAGCGATTTCAATTAATAAATGATATAAATAATAACTTATTTATTTATAAATCGTCGAGAAAAAACATCATATTTTTTAAAATTACCACGTGACCGAAAACATCCATGATTGGCTGCATCTGCCATGACGTCACAGCTGCGTAAATAAACGAACAATAAGTACTAGGAGCAAGTTGATGTTTACGCAGCTGTGACGTCACCATGGTCGCGAGACGCCATATTCTTCAAAATTGTGTTTTGGCGGCCTATTTGAATATCATGTTTTTATTTTCCATTTTCTCAATGAATAACTACAAAAAATTAAGAAACATGTGTTTTGTGTGCTCTATAAACGTATCTTAATAATTTGAGACAGTTTTCAAAACCTTGTCAAATCGCCTATTATATTATAGTTTTAAGCAATACCTTGATACGCTTATGAAATACTACTAAAATATACATTATATTAGTTATCTTGCGCTATGATAGTTTCTGTATTTAATATATGCGAAATAAGAGCAATGTTGATTTTAAAAAAAAATTTCTTTGTGCTCTTAACTTCGTCGACAAAGAATCAAAATGTGTGCGGTCCACTTGAGATATTATTTAATCATAATTTTTTATTCAATCCAAGTTTGATAGATTATATAAAGTCGTGAAGAGGTCCATATTCAAACTTATTTTCAACTCGACATGCTGCCTCATAAATATCACTAAAATCATTGCATAGTATAAAAATAAACTTTATTTTTAGGGATCCCAACGACATGCATGAAATCCGCCAAATGACTGGAGTGTGCCCTCAGCAAGATGTGCTCTTCGATCTTTTATCAGTTAAAGAACATTTAAAGTTCTTCGCTGCGGTTAAAGTAAGTAAACTATAAGTTTCCTATGCGTAGGCAATAACGTTTTAGGGTTCCGTTGCCGAAGGTAAAAATCTAACGGATAGGAATATACCTCAGGAATCGTGAAGTTAAATTACAGATCACGTATTTCTGTTGCCGCTATAATAAAAGACATACCTAAAATTTATATTTAAGTGGTTTCCCATATAAAACAATGATTTGTTTCTTGAATAGAATCCAAAACCCTTCGTACGCGAGTCCGTCTTGTACTTGCTCGGATTTAAAAGGGTATTTTGTATATTAATAAGAAATAAACATAAATTATTAATAAATAATATGTTACTTAAGGGTATACCAAGTAAGAGAATTCCGGATGAAGTTCATAAAGCGGTATCAGAAGTGGGTCTGTTGGATCAGATGGACGTTTTCTCGAAACATTTGTCCGGAGGTCAGAAGAGGAGACTTAGTATCGCTATCGCGTTTATCGGCGATCCAAAGGTGAGTTCTCAACTTTTGTTATACAGAAAAAATGATCTAAAGGCTTAAAATAATACTGGATGAAAAAAAAGAATATAAATACATTGAAACTAGGGTTGAAAATTCCCAAAGTAGACACGAGAAGCTAAATAAAATTTACAATATTACAGATAAATTTTATATATATATAAGAGACGCTGATACAGACTTCTATTCTTGCCGAGAGTTTCGGAAATCTTTTTAACAGTTATATATTATCAGCTATATATTATAAAGCTTAGCAAGTTTAAGAACCAATAGCTCTTTCCCGGATCATCCTGGATATTCGAACATATATAATAAATAGTGAAACAGATTAATTAATAAACTCCCTTCTCAATTAATTCTGTATTTTAAGCTACACGAAAATTCTTTGCGTATTTTAATTAGCGACTTTGTTTTGAACCTGAAAATCTGAAGCGAACAAAGTAATCTGACGAGAGGGTGACGTCACCATGCCTGACGTCACTCTCTTTATTTTCCCGTATACAGGTGTTTATAAATGATATTTTTACCAGATAATAATTCTGGATGAGCCAACTGCGGGCGTGGATCCCGTCTCCCGTCGAAAGACGTGGCGTATCTTGCAGAGGGCCAAACGTGGAAGGGTCCTGCTTCTCACCACCCATTTCATGGACGAGGCTGACATCCTTGGAGATCGGAAGGCGGTTATTAGTAAGGGGAGGGTAAGTTAAACTCTTCACAGCTAATTTATATGTACATTTCTTAAGAGAATTAGTGTTTTATATCCCTCTATATAATTTGTGTCAGTATTTTTTGGGTGTAAACGTATAATGGACATTGCAGGTCCGATGTGCTGGAACTTCGTTGTTTTTGAAGAATAAGTTCGGTATTGGGTATCATTTGACGCTAGTCTTAGATGGTAAGTCCTTCAAAACTAAGTAAAAACAAATTTTCGAAATAAAAAATAATTACTACAACTATTTTTTTTATATAACAGGCGCCTGCCGCGAGAACCAAATAACTCGCCTCGTCCGAGGTCACGTAGGGCGGGCGGAGAAAGCGCGTCGTCATGGGCGGGAGCTGTCCTACATATTACCACACTACGCCGTCCATCTCTTCCCACCACTGTTCCACGCTATCGAGACTGAGATCCGCGAGAAGACAAATAGACTGGGTAAAATCCGTTTGTAAATATATTTTCAATACTCTTGTGGGGGGGGGGGGGGGGGGGGGGGGGGGGGGGGGGGGGGGGGGGGGGGGGGGGGGGGGGGGGGGGGGGGGGGGGGGGGGGGGGGGGGGGGGGGGGGGGGGGGGGGGGGGGGGGGGGGGGGGGGGGGGGGGGGGGGGGGGGGGGGGGGGGGGGGGGGGGGGGGGGGGGGGGGGGGGGGGGGGGGGGGGGGGGGGGGGGGGGGGGGGGGGGGGGGGGGGGGGGGGGGGGGGGGGGGGGGGGGGGGGGGGGGGGGGGGGGGGGGGGGGGGGGGGGGGGGGGGGGGGGGGGGGGGGGGGGGGGGGGGGGGGGGGGGGGGGGGGGGGGGGGGGGGGGGGGGGGGGGGGGGGGGGGGGGGGGGGGGGGGGGGGGGGGGGGGGGGGGGGGGGGGGGGGGGGGGGGGGGGGGGGGGGGGGGGGGGGGGGGGGGGGGGGGGGGGGGGGGGGGGGGGGGGGGGGGGGGGGGGGGGGGGGGGGGGGGGGGGGGGGGGGGGGGGGGGGGGGGGGGGGGGGGGGGGGGGGGGGGGGGGGGGGGGGGGGGGGGGGGGGGGGGGGGGGGGGGGGGGGGGGGGGGGGGGGGGGGGGGGGGGGGGGGGGGGGGGGGGGGGGGGGGGGGGGGGGGGGGGGGGGGGGGGGGGGGGGGGGGGGGGGGGGGGGGGGGGGGGGGGGGGGGGGGGGGGGGGGGGGGGGGGGGGGGGGGGGGGGGGGGGGGGGGGGGGGGGGGGGGGGGGGGGGGGGGGGGGGGGGGGGGGGGGGGGGGGGGGGGGGGGGGGGGGGGGGGGGGGGGGGGGGGGGGGGGGGGGGGGGGGGGGGGGGGGGGGGGGGGGGGGGGGGGGGGGGGGGGGGGGGGGGGGGGGGGGGGGGGGGGGGGGGGGGGGGGGGGGGGGGGGGGGGGGGGGGGGGGGGGGGGGGGGGGGGGGGGGGGGGGGGGGGGGGGGGGGGGGGGGGGGGGGGGGGGGGGGGGGGGGGGGGGGGGGGGGGGGGGGGGGGGGGGGGGGGGGGGGGGGGGGGGGGGGGGGGGGGGGGGGGGGGGGGGGGGGGGGGGGGGGGGGGGGGGGGGGGGGGGGGGGGGGGGGGGGGGGGGGGGGGGGGGGGGGGGGGGGGGGGGGGGGGGGGGGGGGGGGGGGGGGGGGGGGGGGGGGGGGGGGGGGGGGGGGGGGGGGGGGGGGGGGGGGGGGGGGGGGGGGGGGGGGGGGGGGGGGGGGGGGGGGGGGGGGGGGGGGGGGGGGGGGGGGGGGGGGGGGGGGGGGGGGGGGGGGGGGGGGGGGGGGGGGGGGGGGGGGGGGGGGGGGGGGGGGGGGGGGGGGGGGGGGGGGGGGGGGGGGGGGGGGGGGGGGGGGGGGGGGGGGGGGGGGGGGGGGGGGGGGGGGGGGGGGGGGGGGGGGGGGGGGGGGGGGGGGGGGGGGGGGGGGGGGGGGGGGGGGGGGGGGGGGGGGGGGGGGGGGGGGGGGGGGGGGGGGGGGGGGGGGGGGGGGGGGGGGGGGGGGGGGGGGGGGGGGGGGGGGGGGGGGGGGGGGGGGGGGGGGGGGGGGGGGGGGGGGGGGGGGGGGGGGGGGGGGGGGGGGGGGGGGGGGGGGGGGGGGGGGGGGGGGGGGGGGGGGGGGGGGGGGGGGGGGGGGGGGGGGGGGGGGGGGGGGGGGGGGGGGGGGGGGGGGGGGGGGGGGGGGGGGGGGGGGGGGGGGGGGGGGGGGGGGGGGGGGGGGGGGGGGGGGGGGGGGGGGGGGGGGGGGGGGGGGGGGGGGGGGGGGGGGGGGGGGGGGGGGGGGGGGGGGGGGGGGGGGGGGGGGGGGGGGGGGGGGGGGGGGGGGGGGGGGGGGGGGGGGGGGGGGGGGGGGGGGGGGGGGGGGGGGGGGGGGGGGGGGGGGGGGGGGGGGGGGGGGGGGGGGGGGGGGGGGGGGGGGGGGGGGGGGGGGGGGGGGGGGGGGGGGGGGGGGGGGGGGGGGGGGGGGGGGGGGGGGGGGGGGGGGGGGGGGGGGGGGGGGGGGGGGGGGGGGGGGGGGGGGGGGGGGGGGGGGGGGGGGGGGGGGGGGGGGGGGGGGGGGGGGGGGGGGGGGGGGGGGGGGGGGGGGGGGGGGGGGGGGGGGGGGGGGGGGGGGGGGGGGGGGGGGGGGGGGGGGGGGGGGGGGGGGGGGGGGGGGGGGGGGGGGGGGGGGGGGGGGGGGGGGGGGGGGGGGGGGGGGGGGGGGGGGGGGGGGGGGGGGGGGGGGGGGGGGGGGGGGGGGGGGGGGGGGGGGGGGGGGGGGGGGGGGGGGGGGGGGGGGGGGGGGGGGGGGGGGGGGGGGGGGGGGGGGGGGGGGGGGGGGGGGGGGGGGGGGGGGGGGGGGGGGGGGGGGGGGGGGGGGGGGGGGGGGGGGGGGGGGGGGGGGGGGGGGGGGGGGGGGGGGGGGGGGGGGGGGGGGGGGGGGGGGGGGGGGGGGGGGGGGGGGGGGGGGGGGGGGGGGGGGGGGGGGGGGGGGGGGGGGGGGGGGGGGGGGGGGGGGGGGGGGGGGGGGGGGGGGGGGGGGGGGGGGGGGGGGGGGGGGGGGGGGGGGGGGGGGGGGGGGGGGGGGGGGGGGGGGGGGGGGGGGGGGGGGGGGGGGGGGGGGGGGGGGGGGGGGGGGGGGGGGGGGGGGGGGGGGGGGGGGGGGGGGGGGGGGGGGGGGGGGGGGGGGGGGGGGGGGGGGGGGGGGGGGGGGGGGGGGGGGGGGGGGGGGGGGGGGGGGGGGGGGGGGGGGGGGGGGGGGGGGGGGGGGGGGGGGGGGGGGGGGGGGGGGGGGGGGGGGGGGGGGGGGGGGGGGGGGGGGGGGGGGGGGGGGGGGGGGGGGGGGGGGGGGGGGGGGGGGGGGGGGGGGGGGGGGGGGGGGGGGGGGGGGGGGGGGGGGGGGGGGGGGGGGGGGGGGGGGGGGGGGGGGGGGGGGGGGGGGGGGGGGGGGGGGGGGGGGGGGGGGGGGGGGGGGGGGGGGGGGGGGGGGGGGGGGGGGGGGGGGGGGGGGGGGGGGGGGGGGGGGGGGGGGGGGGGGGGGGGGGGGGGGGGGGGGGGGGGGGGGGGGGGGGGGGGGGGGGGGGGGGGGGGGGGGGGGGGGGGGGGGGGGGGGGGGGGGGGGGGGGGGGGGGGGGGGGGGGGGGGGGGGGGGGGGGGGGGGGGGGGGGGGGGGGGGGGGGGGGGGGGGGGGGGGGGGGGGGGGGGGGGGGGGGGGGGGGGGGGGGGGGGGGGGGGGGGGGGGGGGGGGGGGGGGGGGGGGGGGGGGGGGGGGGGGGGGGGGGGGGGGGGGGGGGGGGGGGGGGGGGGGGGGGGGGGGGGGGGGGGGGGGGGGGGGGGGGGGGGGGGGGGGGGGGGGGGGGGGGGGGGGGGGGGGGGGGGGGGGGGGGGGGGGGGGGGGGGGGGGGGGGGGGGGGGGGGGGGGGGGGGGGGGGGGGGGGGGGGGGGGGGGGGGGGGGGGGGGGGGGGGGGGGGGGGGGGGGGGGGGGGGGGGGGGGGGGGGGGGGGGGGGGGGGGGGGGGGGGGGGGGGGGGGGGGGGGGGGGGGGGGGGGGGGGGGGGGGGGGGGGGGGGGGGGGGGGGGGGGGGGGGGGGGGGGGGGGGGGGGGGGGGGGGGGGGGGGGGGGGGGGGGGGGGGGGGGGGGGGGGGGGGGGGGGGGGGGGGGGGGGGGGGGGGGGGGGGGGGGGGGGGGGGGGGGGGGGGGGGGGGGGGGGGGGGGGGGGGGGGGGGGGGGGGGGGGGGGGGGGGGGGGGGGGGGGGGGGGGGGGGGGGGGGGGGGGGGGGGGGGGGGGGGGGGGGGGGGGGGGGGGGGGGGGGGGGGGGGGGGGGGGGGGGGGGGGGGGGGGGGGGGGGGGGGGGGGGGGGGGGGGGGGGGGGGGGGGGGGGGGGGGGGGGGGGGGGGGGGGGGGGGGGGGGGGGGGGGGGGGGGGGGGGGGGGGGGGGGGGGGGGGGGGGGGGGGGGGGGGGGGGGGGGGGGGGGGGGGGGGGGGGGGGGGGGGGGGGGGGGGGGGGGGGGGGGGGGGGGGGGGGGGGGGGGGGGGGGGGGGGGGGGGGGGGGGGGGGGGGGGGGGGGGGGGGGGGGGGGGGGGGGGGGGGGGGGGGGGGGGGGGGGGGGGGGGGGGGGGGGGGGGGGGGGGGGGGGGGGGGGGGGGGGGGGGGGGGGGGGGGGGGGGGGGGGGGGGGGGGGGGGGGGGGGGGGGGGGGGGGGGGGGGGGGGGGGGG